>WBNM01002925.1:1523-29744 GCA_013399055.1 Ramphastos sulfuratus
CCTCTCTGGGCAGCCTGTGCCAGGGCTCTGGGACCCTTCCAGACAAGAAGTTCCCCTTGTGTTGAGCTGGAACCTCCTGTGCTGCAGCTTCCATCCATTGCTCCTTGTCCTATCCCAGGCAGCAGTGAGCAGAGCCTGTCCCCCCCCCTCCTGACCCCCAGCCCTCAGAGATTTAGAAACATTGATTCAATCCTCTCTCAGTCTTCTCCTCTCCAGACTGCACAGCCCCAGGTCCCTCAGCCTCTCCTTACCCAGGCAGTGCTCCAGTCCCCTCATCATCCTCATAACCCTCCACTGGACTCTCTCCAGCAGATCCCTGTCCCTCTTAAACTGGGGAGTACAAAACTGAAGGCAGTACTCAAAATGGGGTCTCAGCAGGCCAGAGTAGAGGGGGAGGAAATCATGGATTCAATCCTATGATTCTATGGAATCAGTGATTCCCTGGTTTCCTGAGCTTCCAAGTACCCTCTGTAAGTATATTCACTATGAAAGAAGCTTGGTGCTCTTCAGAACTTTGGCCTCCACATTCTTCACAGAGTCATAGAATTCTGTTGGTTGGAAAAGACCTCTGAGACTGAGTCAATTGTTGACCTAATCCCACCATGGCCATTAAACCATGTCCCCAAGTGCCATGGCCACAGGTTTCTTCAACACCTTCAGGGATGGTGACTCCAACACATCCCTGGGCAGCCTGTTCCAGTCCCTGACCACTATTGCAGCAAAGAAATGTTTCCTAATCTCCAACCTAACCCTCTCCTGGCACAATTTCAGGCCATTTCCTCTCATCCCATCACCTGACACTAGAGAGAAGAGCCCAACCCCCACCTCACTCCAACCTCCTTTCAGGTAGCTGCAGAGAGCAATGAGCTCTGCCCTCAACCTCTTCTTCTCCAAGACACATAAAGTGCAGCTTGGTTTCAGCATCTCACCATCACAAAAGGCAGGACAGAGCTGGGATGAATCTTGGAGGGCAACTGATTTACTGCTTTAATATATATTTATTGCTTTCTCTCAAGTGTCTTTTGGGCAGAAGATGTCTTTGGGTATTCCTCCTTTGTCAGGGGTCACAGTGAAAAACAAATATTTTATTTAATAACTGTGATGCAGTAACAGAATTGGTTTTAATTTCACTTCTTTTATTGAATGAGCCCTGGTTGGTTTTTTTTCCCCCTCCTGTGAATAGGCAACAACTTGCTGCAGAATCCTCATCTCTGCTAACTGCATGTTGCTTGGAGAACCAACCCAAAACCCAAAGCAAATGTCATGCTTCAAGCAGTTAAGGAAACAACAGAAGAGGAGAATAAAGTCCCCAGACACTGGTTGTGGATTTCACAGAATCATAGAATGGTAGCAGTTGGAAGGGACCTCCAGAGATCATCCAGTCCCAACCCCTCTGCCAAAGCAGGATCACCCAGGGCAGGACACACAGGAAGGCATCCAGGTGGGGTTTGAAATTCTCCAGACAAGGAGACTCCACAGCCTCTCTGGGCAGCCTGCTCCAGGGTTCCAGCACCCTCATGGCAAAGAAGTTTCTCCTCATGTTGAGGTGGAATTCCTGGGTTCCAGTTTGTATCCATTGCTCCTTGTCCTATCACAGGACACCACTGAAGAGGGACTGGTCCCTTCTTGACACCCACCCCTCAGATATCTATTACAGACATTGCTCAGATCCCCTCTCAGCCTTCTCTTCTCCAGACTAAACACCCCCAGGGCTCTCAGTCTTTCCTCTTAAGAGAGATGCTCAAGTCCCTAAATCATCTTCATATCTCTCCAATCTTCAGGGTCTTTTCCTAAATTAGTGATTCTATGATCCAGGAGATCATGAGAGCCTTAACTTCTAAAGCCTTGTGTTAAACTGCTGGTAACTGTAAAGTTTAATATACTAAATGGATTTGTAAAGCTCATTCCTTGCATTTTGTATCCCAAGTGGTATCCTGTAGTAAGCTTCTTAGTGGGCAGTCTCTGCTAGAAGAGTAACCTAGGAGAGAGATGTATTGACTGGAACTCAGCAGCAATCAGCTCCTAGCTCAATAATATGCCTNTCACTGCCCCTCTTAAACTGGGGAGCCCAAAACTGAAGGCACTACTCAAGATGAGGTCTCAGCAGGCCAGAGCAGAGGGGGAGGAGAACCTCCCTTGATCATGACTACCACTGCTTCAGACTTCTGAGTGCACTTCACCAAGGGAAGTGATGGTGCCCCTGTGCTTGGCACTGCTGAGAACACACCTTGAGTACTGGGCTCAGGCTTGGGCCCTTCACTACAAGGAGGATATTGAGGGACTGGAGAGGGTCCAGAGGAGAGCAGCGATGCTGGAGAAGGGTCTGAAGAACAGGGCTGGAGAGAAGCAGCTGAGGGAACTGGGGGTGTTTAGTGTGGAGAAGAGGAGGCTGAGGGGAGACCTCATTGCTCTCTACAGCTCCCTGAAAGGAGGTTGCAGTGAGGTGGGGGTTGGGCTCTTCTTCCTAGTAAGAAGTTTTAGGATGAGAGGAAATTGTGCTAGGGGAGTTAGGTTGGAGATTAGGAAAAGTTTCTTTGCTACAAGAGTGGTCAGGGATTGGCACAGGCTGCACAGGGAGGTGGTGGAGTCCCCATCCCTGGAGGTGTTGAAGAAACCTGTGGCCATGGTGCTTTGGGACATGGTTTAATGGCCATGGTGGGGTTGAGTTGATGGTTGGATTTGATCATCTTAGAGATCTATTCCAACCAAAACAGTTCCATGGGTCTGTGGCTACAAAACAGTCTGAAGATGAATCTTTTTAATGGCTTGGCCAATACTTAGAGTTTTACAAACTCATGCCTTGGGCTCCAAGCAGTGGATATTTTAAAGCAGGCTTTTGATGAGTGATGGAATTTTACCTTTTCCAGGTGACACCCTAGACACATTGCCAATATCCCTGGTTTAAATTTACTAAGCAAGCAGGCAATAAAATCAAGCCTACAGAGGTCCATAAAACGAGGGGTGCTTGGATTTACTGCCCATAGATACATGCTAAGTATGATTAAGAGGCACTTCATGCTGGCTTCCTAATAACTCCTCTGCTAAAAATCTCCACTCCAGGCATTTCTGTCAGCTTTATTGTTGCTTTTTAATTTTGATCTGAAGATTTTTTATCAGATGCCATTGTTCCCTTTGAGGATTACAGGATGCATAAATATTGTCAAGATGAAGAGTTTCTGTGATTCTTTTTTTTTTCCTTGGGCCCTGATGGTTTAGGATGAGGCTCCTTAGCTGTGTCTCTAGTTGGTTTGCATTCTGAATTCTTTTCTCAAAGCTTCAGTTTGATTTAATATTAGTGACAGCACAGGGGGAAAAAAAAAGTTTCTTTGTGAGTGCAGAAGGTCTGTAGATTGGTTCGAATAAAGGAAACCTTCTGCTTTGCACTGCTGGAGAGAAATTTGGTTTGATTTCCCAGAATTTTGTGTTACAGCTGAGTGATTCAGCCTCTGATGGTCCTGAAAGACTGAAGTCCAATGTGAAAACTTAACTGCCCTGAAGCTAAAGCACAGCTACAATGGTAGGGGTTGGAAGGATCTCTGGAGGTCATCAAGTCCAACCTCCCTGCTAGGGCAGGGAGTAAATCCCATAGGAACACATCCAGGTGGGTTTGGAATGCTTCCAGAGAAAGAGACTCCACAACTTCTCTGGGCAGCCTGCTCCAGTGCTTTGCCACCCTTAAAAGTTTGCCAAACTTCAGTTTGTATCCCTTGCCCCTTGGACAGCACTGAGAGGAGCCTGGCTCCATCCTCCTGACACTTGCCCTGTAGATACTGATCAGCACTAATGAGATCCTCCTTCAGTCTGCTCTTCTCCAGCTGAACAGCTCCAGCTCTCCCAGCCTCTCTTCATCAGGCAGAAGTTCCAGTCCCTCACATCATCTTAGTGGCTTTCCACTGGACACTCTTCAGTAGTTCCTGCTGCAGCTAGCATCTGGGGTCTGTCTGTGAGACAGCAGTGTGGGAAGGAGGTGGAACAGGCCATGCTCATGGCCACTTTGGAGAGGACTCATTAACACCTTCAGGTGTTGCTGAACAGTTGGCTGAACATGAGCCAGCAGTGAGCTGAGGTGGGCAAGAAGGCCACCAGCATCCTGGTCTGGATCAGCAGTAGTGTGGCCAGCAGGATCAGGGAAGATGTTGTGCCCCTGTACTCAGCATTGATGAGACCACAGCTGCAGTACTTGGTTCAGTTTTGGGCTCCTCACTACAAGAAGGACATCGAAGGGCTGGAGTGTGTCCAGAGAAGGGCAACCAAGCTGGGGGAGGGTCTGGAGAAGAGATGCTATAAGGAGTAGCTGAGGGAACTGGGGTTGTGTAGTCTGGAAAAAAAGGAGGTGGAGGAGAGACCTTATTGCTCTCTACAGCTACCTGAAAGGAGGTTGGAGCCAGGTAGGTCTCTTCTTCCTGGTAGGAAGTGATAGGATGGGAGGAAATGGCCTCAAGTTGCACCTGAAGAGTTTTAGGTTAGATGTTAGAAGCTTTTACACTGAAAGGTTCCTTAAAGCCTGCACAGGCTGCCCAGGGAGATGGTTGAATCCCCATCCCTGGAGGTGTTTTGAAGAGACAGAGATGTGCTGAGGGAACCCAATCCGTGCCTGTGGAACCCACCCTATGAGCAGGGCTACAGCTCACTAGACTCTGCCCACCCTGTCTCAAGAACACCAGCTGAGGAGCTCAGTGACTGTGCAAAGCCACTTGATGTGAAATCCAGTGGTGATTAATTGCTTAAATATTTGCTCAGCATCTCTGGCAGGTTTCTGGCAGGTGCCAAGTTCCACCGTGCTGCTGCTGCACTCCAGCAGTGCTGCTCATTAGCCTGAAGGCTAATTAGAGCTCTTCTAGAAGCTCTTCTTTCTGAGCCTGCAGTATAGATGTTGTTCTTTTCCAAGGAACTGCTTGTACCTTTTGATGACACCATTTCCTCTTTGTGGGAACAGAAATTCCCTGGAGGAAATCCCATGGGGCAGTCTCTGGGCTGTCTAACCAAGCTCCCAGGACTCTTGCCTATCATGAACTTCAGAGTTATGTGACTTATGTGAGCTGAGAAGGTTCCTGCTTGAGGCTGATGCTTTGGTGCAGGTATCTAGAGCCTTGCTGCTGCTGTCTGCTGCCATTTCAGTGCCAGTAGAGAGCTTCAGCAGGGTGCTCATCACATGTCTTCATCTGTTATGTGAGCTGGGAAGGTTCCTGCTTGAGGCTGATGCTTTGGTGCAGGTATCTAGAGCCTTGCTGCTGCTGTCTGCTGCCATTTCAGTGCCAGTAGAGAGCTTCAGCAGGGTGCTCATCACATGTCTACTGTGCAAGGCAAATAATTTTTAGTCTTCCTGAGCTGTCTTGGTTAGGCTGTTGTTGACTACAGTAGACCTTGTTGGTTGGAGCTCTCACTGAGTGTTGTGGAGCTTGGAGACACAGCATAGAATTAACACTTCAGTGTTTCCAGCCAGAGTCCCATCTTGAGCTGTCTCTTCAGTTGTCTATGCAAATGTGTCTGCCAGCTGAGATGTCCTCTGGGGTCCTGCTTGTCCAACCAGAAGCCCTGTGTCATATCTTGCTCCTCCTCATGTTCAGATGGAATTTCCTGTGTTCAGGTTTGTGCCCATTACTTCTTGTCACTGGCAGCCACTGAGAAGAGTCTGGCCCCAGCTTCCTGACACACACTCCTCAGATATTAGTAGGCATTGATAAAATCCTCCCCCAGCCTCTTCTGCAGCAACACAGCTCCAGCTCTCAGCCTTTCCTCGTAAGGTTCCAGTCCCCTCAGCAGCTCAGTGGCCCTGTGCTGGTCCCTCTCCAGTAGTTCTTTGTCCTTGAGCTGGGGTGATCAGAACTGGACATGTCACCATGAGGAAAAACTTCTTCACTTTGAAGGTACTCGAGCAGGCTACCCAGAGAGGCTGTGGAGTCTCCTTCTCTGGAGACTTCCAAGACTTGTCTGGATGTGCATCTCACTGCTGTGCAGCTCACTCTGGGTGATCCTGCTCTGGCAGGGGGTTTGACTGGATGGTCTCTGGAGGTCCCCTCCAACTCCTAGCACTGGATGACTCTGTGAAGTGGCCTCAAAGCCCACAAACATGGTGTACATCTTCATCTAGGTGAGCTCAAGCAGCTGAGAGAGTGGCTTCATAACTGCCTCATGCCAGGTGCTGGAGGAATGCACAGCCTAGATCCGGGCAGAATTCTCATCAGACTGGGGACAAGGAGTTGTGCATGGGAGCAGAAGAAAGCTGGGCCAAGCAGGCAGAGATCCCACACAGCATCTTCTCAGGGAGATGACTGAGGTTGCCATGGCATTTCCCACCACAGCTGCTCAATGCTCTATTCCTGTCCTGAATGCCTTGTGTGTGGCACAGCAGCTGTGGCACAGCAGCTGAACACTTTGCACTTGGTGCCCAGTGACTCAGCTTGGCAGGGAGCAGGTACAGCAGGAGCCCTACAGCAGGGCACAGTGGTGTGGACACTTCTGTAGCCCATGCTGGTGTCAGCCTGGGTGCAGACCTCTCACCTTGGCAGCAAGCAAACCCACCAGCAGCTCTGCAGCTCTGCTGCCAGACTTTGTGCCCTGTGCCCTCAGGGTAGGACTCTGGTGCTGACCTGCACTACACGAGTTGTAGGGGAATGGAGTGGCACAGGCTGGGGCTGCCATCTCATAGACTTTTACTGGTGCCTGACAGGATCCTGAGGTAAATCCTGGGGCCACAAAATCAAACTACCCATCCCTTAGTCCTGCACCTTCTGCTGGCAGCCCACTGGAGTGGAGACACATCACTTGCTCATCATTACTCATCTCATCCACCCTCCCACACTCTCTGTGTTCAGTTTTCACACCACTTGGTTGCATTTTTGTCCTCATTTAGAGCTACTTTGGCAGGTGAAGAGTGCTGCTGGACTGCCATACCCTATATGGCTTCCACAGCAGGGCTGGCATGAGCTGAGATCCCAAGGGAGTTCCTCAAGGTCAGGGAAGTAGCTTTGCCATGTCTGCCTACAGGGGCATGGCTCAAAAGGTCCTCAACAGGGACCAGTGGATGTTTGTTTAATCATAGGATGGTGGAAGGCATTGGCTTGGAGTGGACCTCTAGAGAAACTCATGGATCAGCATTGGGGCAGAATAGACAGAGACCTCCTCAGACACTGACCATTGATGAAGTCATAGAAGGGTTTGGGTTGGAAGGGACATCCAGAGGTCATCTGGTCCATGCACCCCTGCAGTAAGCAGGGACATCCCCAGCTAGATCAGGTTGCTCAGAGTCCCATCAAGCCTGACTTTGAATGTCTTCAGGAATAGGGCATCTACCACCTGGGTAACCTGTTCCAGGGGTCTACCACCCTCACAGTAAAAAGAAGAAAGTGACTTTGCTCTTCTCCTGTGTAGACATTTCCAGCCTTACTGCAAAGACCACTCAGTTTCTTGAACACCTCTACACAATCAGAGCTCTCATATGGGTGTGGGCTGTGAACCTGATTTCATCTTCTCATCTGGTAGGGGACATGGGAGTCTACTCTGAGGCAGCCAATTCCTGGGCAGTGCCCTGGTCAGGCTGGGATGGAGTTAACTTTCTTCACAGTGGTGCAGTGGCTTTGGTCTGTGGCTAAAACTCTGTTGGTAACTCCAAAACCTACAGCACCAGGTGTCTCCAGGCAGCTTCCCATCTGTGTACCACTCCAGATCTGCTTTTGCCCAAGGGTTGATCCAAAATCCATGGAAATTAAGGGCTCTCTTTAAGCTGCTTTCAGTCTGCTTCAGGCCATCTTGGTAAAGCTCTGCTCAGAGGTGTTTCTGCTCAGCTTCTTGTACCATCTCGTAATTAAATGATTTAACTGAAAGTATTTTCTTTTGCCCTGGGACTCCAGCAGGCAGACCAACACTTTGTGAGCAGGTGTGCAACACTAAGGACATGGAGGTGCTGGAGCAGGGCCAGAGAAGGGCAACAAAGCTGGTAAGGGGTCTGGAAAACAGGGCTGGGGAGGAGCAGCTGAGGGAACTGGGAGTGTTTAGTGTGGAGAAGAGGATGCTGAGAGGAGACCTCATTGCTGTCTACAGTGGAGGTTATAAAGAAGTGGGGGTTGGGCTCCTCTCCCTAGTATCAGGTGATAGAACAGAAGGAAGTCATTGAACTGTCAGGGCTGGAAGGGACTTCAAGGATCAGCCAGCTCCAACTCCCCTGTCCTGGGCAGGGACACCTCACACTAGATCAGGTTGCTCAGAGCCATATCCAGCCTGGCCTTAAAGACTTCCAGGGATGAGGCTTCCACCACCTCCCTGGGCAACCTGTGCCAGTGTCTCAGCACCCACATGGTGAAGAACTTCTTCCTAACATCCAATCTGAATCTACCCACTTCTAGTTTTACTCCAAGTCTTAGAATCATAGAAAGGTTTAGGTTGGAAGGGACCTCAAAGCTCATCCAGTTCCAATCCTGTGCCATAGGCAGGGACACCTTCCATCCCCCCCATTGCTCAAGGCCTCATCCAGCCTGGCCTTGAACACCTCCAGGGAGGGAGCAGCCACAACCTCCCTGAGCAAATGGTCTCAAGTTGCACCATAGGAGGTTTAGGTTGGATATTATGAAATATTTCTTTGCTGCAAGAGTGGTCAGGGATTGGAACAGGCTGCCTAGGGAAGTGGTGGAGTCCCCATCCCTAGAGGTGTTCCAAAAAATGTAGTCATGGCTCTTTGGTACATGGTTTAATGGCCATGGTGGTGTTGGGTTGATGGCTGGAGTCAGTGATCTTAGAGGTCTTTCCCCATCAAAACAATTCCATGATTCTGTGACTACTTCTCCCTGGGCTGAAGTGGTGCACTCAGTTGGGTGGGTAGTGCTGGGAATGGTCTTCATCCTTTGTTTTGCAGTTTGTTCTTTTGCAGCCACTTGGACTGGTAGACAATAACATCCTGCTTACTTGACTGCAATTTATGGTTGGATGGAGTTCTGAAGCTGTACTGCTATAAACAAAACCCCTTGGGGGCTGTAATTTAAATTTAGTGGCCACCTCAGGCAGGTAGAGGAACTCTCATTGCTCATCAGCAGGTATTTTGCAACCTCACTTAATTCACTGCCCCATGCCTCGTGCAGGACCTGTTTCTGCCTTTGTGTTGTGGAGATTTTCTTTGGCTAAATGCTGGATTTTGGGGAACAAGCCTCCAATCCCTTTGGTGCTTAATGTGTTTCAATCACTTTGGAGAATGCTGGCTTAGCTATCTCATCTTCTTGAACTCCTGCAGGGGTTAATCAGAGAATCCTAGAATTGCCTCATTGGAGAAGACCTTGAGATTGCTGAGCCCAACCATAACCTAGCATCTCCCTATGCACAACTCAGAAACCACATCACTGAGCTCCTCATCCAGATGCCTTTTAAACACCTTCAGAAATGGTGACTCCACCACCCCTTGGGCAGCCTGTCCCAATACCTCACCATCCTTTCAGTGAAGGAAGTTTTCCTCAGGCCCAATCTAAACCTCCCCTGGTGCAACTTGAGGCCATTTCCTCTCAGCCTATCACTTGTTACTAGGGAGAAGAGACCAACACCCACCCCACCCCAACCTCCTTTCAGGGACTTGTAGGGAGTGAGAATGTCCCTGAAAGGAGGTTGGAGCAAGGAGGGGGAGCCTCTTCTTGGTGGCAAGTGACAGGACCAGAGGAAATGGGTTCAAGCTGCACCAAGGGAGGTTCAGGCTGGATGCTAGGAAATATTTGTTCACTGGTGTGTAAGAGGAAATGGTTTGCAATTGTGCCAGGGGAGGTTTAGGTTGGATATTAGAAGAAAATTCTTCACTGAAAGGGTGGTCAGGCCCATACCTGTTCCAATGAACAGGCTGCCCAGGGCAGTGCTGGAGTCACCATCCCTGGAGGTGTTTGAGCAGCCTGTGGACCTGGCACTTAGGGACATGGTTTGGTGCTGACCCTGCAGTGCTGGGTCAAAGTTTGGACTGGATGTGCTTGGAGGTCTCTTTCAACCAGATGTTTTCTGTGATTCTCTCTCTTCCAACCTTGGCAGTTCTATGGTTCTATGATTCTAGATGATCTCTAGAGGTGTTTTCTGTGATTCTCTCTCTTCCAACCTTGGCAGTTCTATGGTTCTGTGATTCTAGATGATCTCTAGAGGTGTTTTCTGTGATTCTCTCTCTTCCAACCTTGACAGTTCTATGGTTCTGTGATTCTAGATGATCTCTAGAGGTGTTTTCTGTGATTCTCTCTCTTCCAACCTTGACAGTTCTATGGTTCTATGATTCTAGATGATCTCTAGAGATCTTTTCCAAGCCCTACCATCCTGTGATTCCATGAAGTGGTAGTAAAAATCAGTGGGCCTGTGGAAAGCCAATGAAAGACAGCACTGTTGGTGCTTTCTGCTCTCTAGTTGTGTTTGTTTGCTGCCTTTTGTAGCTCAGTCTCTGTGTGTTTGCCTTAACCACAAGCTAAAAGCCCTGTGGAAGGTCAGTGACCTAACTAAAAACGGCTTCCCTGATGACCTTCTTCCCCAGTGTGTGTACTCTCAGAGGATCCCTGCAGATGCCATGCAGAGAGTGCTGTGGGAGAGGATGAGAAGCAGGTGGTGATGGAGTCACTGCCTGCAGTTGTCCTGCTTGTGGTCTTTGGCCTCCTGCCAGCCTCTAACTGGAACAAACTGCTGAGGAATTCCTCAGTTCTAGATGTTGTCAAATGATCCTTGATGCATAGATTCATAGAATTGTTCAGGTTGGATGGGGCCTTGGAGATCATCCAGCTCCAACTCCCTTGCCATGGGCAGGGACACTTCCACTAAGCCAAGGAGCAGTGGCTACAAACAAACACAGAAGGTTTCACCTCAACATGAGGAGAAACTTCTTTGTAGTCAGGGTGCTGGAGCCCTGGAGCAGGCTGCCCAGAGAGGTTGTGAAGTCTTCTGCTCTGGAGACTTTCAAAATCCACCTGGATGCATTCCTGTGTGACCTGCCCTCGGTTATCCTCCTCTGGCAGGGAGGTTGGACTGGATGATCTCTGGAAGTCCCTTCCAACCTCTAAGGTTCTGTGATTCTGTGACACTTCCACCAGTCCAGGTCACTCAAGGCCTCCTCCAACCTGGCTGTGAACACCTCCAGGGAGGGAGCATCCACAACCTCCCTGGGCAACCTGTTCCAGTGTCTCACCACCCTCACTGGAAAGAATTTCTTCCTAATACCTCGTCTTAGGAAATTAGAATTGTCCCCCCAAAAGCAAACTGCAGAGCTGCAGGGAGACAGAGCATTTAAGAGGAGCTTTTTTCACTCTTGGGATCCTGTGAGTCCTCTGAGTCCCATCAATCTGGAGGTGAATCAGATCTTGGAAATAGCTATGCTGCACCATGCTGACTACACAGATTTAGACAGGCACACACAAAAGCTCTGCCTCTCACTGCAAGAGATGAGGACCTCTTAGATGGTATGACCTGGTTACACAATGGAAACCTCATTTAGAACAGAAGCCTCATTTAGACACCCTACAGCAACTGCTGCCAAGCTGTGCCTGGGTTGACACAGTAGGCATTTTGAAATCCCAGATTTTCAGTTGCAGTTGCTCACTTTGTTGCTGCCACAGTTGCCTGAAGGTAAGGTTCATCTGCTGGCTTTCTGTTTGCCCTCTTAGCTACAAGTGTCTTAGGCTCACAGCTGTAGTCAATAGAACTGGTTGCTTCCTCAGCATGACCATAGAATCATAGAATGGGAAGGTTGGAAGGGACCTCAAGGATCATCCAGTTCCGACCCCCTGCCATAGGCAGGGACACCTCCCACTAGCACAGGTCACTCAAGGCCTCCTCCAACCTGGCCTTGAACACCTCCAGGGAGGGAGCAGCCACAACCTCCCTGGGCAACCTGTGCCAGTGTCTCACCACCCTCACTGCAAACAACTTCCTCCTAACATCCACTTTCAATCTCCCCTCTGCCACTTCAAACCCATTGCCCTTGTCCTGGCATTACAAGACCTTGTCAATAGTCCCTCCCCAGCCTTCCTGTAGCCCCCTTCAGACCCTGGAAGGCTACTCTAAGATCTCCTGGAAGCCTTCTCTTCTCCAGGCTGCAGAGCCCCAACTCTCTCAGCCTGTCCTCAGAGCAGAGCTGCTGCAGCCCTCTGAGCATCTTGGTGGCCTCCTCTGGACCCACTCCAGCAGTTCCATGTCCTTCCTGTGCTGGGGGCTCCAAAACTGTACACAGGACTCCAGACCATACTCAGGTCTTAAACTGCAGCACCAGCCTGAGCAGTTTGATCCAACATTGGATTCATGTAAGTGGAGAAAGAAGGCTAAGGGGAGACCTTACTGCTCTCTACAGCTATCTGAAAGGAGGCTAATATCGGTGTCTTCCCCCCAGTAAACTAATGATAGAATGAGAGGAAATGGCCTTAAGTTGCACCAGGGGAGGTGTAGGTTGGATATTAGGGAGAATTTCTTTCCTGTGAGAGTGGTCAGGCACTGGAACAGGCTGCCCAGGGAGGTGCTGGGGTCCCCATCCCTGGGGGAGTTCAAAAACCAAGCAGATGAGGCACTGTGGGACATGACCTAGTGGTCATGGAGCTGTTGGGTAGAAGGTTGGCCTTGATGATCTTAGAGGTCTGGAACAGGTTGCTGAGAGAAATTGTGAAGTCTCCTTCTCTAGAGCTCTTCAAACCCCACCCTGATGTGTTCCTGTGTGGCCTGCCCTAGGTGATGCTGCTTTGCAGGGAGGGGTGGGCTTGGTGATCTCTGGGTGTCCCTCTCAACCCCTTGCATTGTGTGATTCTGTCTTTCCAACCTTAATGATTCTAAATCCCTGATATTTCAGTTTTCTGCTTGTCTGAAATCTGCCTTGGCATGTTTATGTACTCACTATGAAATGTTTTACATCCTCTCAACTGCCTTTCCTTTGACTAATGTTATTTGTTTTGCCCTCTTCTGCCATTTATCAAAGTGCTTTTGTAGTCTACTGATACCCTCTAAGGATGCATAATCTCTCACAGCTCTCTATCACCTTAATATTAGGGTTGCTAAGACTCTCCACAGTTGCTAATTGACCTCTTTGCTGTCCTCTTCCAAACATCCTCCCGAGATAATGAGGAGGTACAACAATTACCTCCTATTTAATTTTAAATACAACTGTCATTACCACACACATACATGCAGCAGGAGCTTCCAGAAAGGGATATGTTTTCCAGCTTTAAGTCTTTATAAAACCACATCCTTGTGAAAGGAACAAAGCCTCAAATGTTTTTTTTTTGACACATTCATGCTGTGTCAGAAGCAGGGAAATGTTTAGAACCAGAGCTCAAATGCTTTTTGTGTTTAACCACAGAGTTTCATAGAATCACAGATTCACAGGATGGACTTAAGTGGACCTCTGGAGGTCATCTAGTCCAACACTCCTGCAGTCAGCAGGGATATCCCCAACTAGATCAGGTTGCTCAGAACCCCACCAAGCCTGACCTTGAATATCTTCAGGGATGGGGCCTCAACCATCTCCCTGGGCAACCTGTTCCAGTACTACACTACCATCCAATCCAATCTCCTCTCATTTCCAACCATTGCCCCTTGCCCTTGTAACAGCCCCTCCCCAGCCTTCCTGCAGGCCCCCTTCAGGTACTAGAAGGTCTCTCTAATGTCTTCCTGGAGCCTTCTCTTCTCCAGCCTGAACAACCTCAATTCTCTCAGCCTGTCCCTATAGGAGAGGTGCTCCAGCCCTCTGATCATTTCTGTGGCCCTCCTCTGGACCCTCTGCATCAGGCCTATGTCTCTCTTGTGTTGAGGGCCCCAGAACTGGATGCAGCACTCCAGGTGAGGTCTCACCAGAACAGAGTGGCAGAATCCCCTCTCTTAACCTTCTGGCCGTGCTGCTTTTGTTGCAGCCCAGGCTGCCATTGCCCTTCTGGGCTGCAAGTGCCCACCGTTGGCCCACCGTTGGCTCACGTCCAGCTTCTCATCCACCAGCACCCCCAAGTCCTTTTCTGCAGTCAGTTCAGTTTCTATTTTGAGAGTTGTTCTAGCCCACTTGCTCAGAACAAGCTCCTTTAGAGCTTCTAACACCTTACAGCACTTCTGGTTGGCCAGGAGAACTTGCACCACTCTGGCAATCCACCACCAGCTGATTAGGCTTCATTTAGGCTCATTTCTGCCACTTTGTGTGTACATTGCAAGCAATATGGTCTGCCTACTTATTGACCCTCACACTTCAGGTGAACCTCAAGGAGGGTTATGTGTAAGGAGATGCTGTGGCAACTTGAGTCAAAATGATCTTTCAGTTTACAGAGAGTGGATTGGGAAGCAAGGCTATACAGATGGTATCATCTCTACCCTGATGACAAGGTAACCCACTTAATGGATGAGGGGAGGGCTGTAGATCTTGTCTACCTGGGCTTTAGTAAAGCTTTTGACACCACATCCAACTCAACAACCTGACTGCTCATGGCTTGGATAGGCATATGGCTCACTGGGTAAAAACATCTGGCTGGATGGCTGAGTCCAAAGAGTGGTGGGGAATGGAGTTAGATCCAGTTGTTGTCCAGCCACAAGTTGCCCTGATGTTGCCCAGGGCTCAGTATTGGGCCAGTTCTCCTTAATAGCTTTTAAAATGACATAGGTTATGGGAGCACCCTCAGTAAGTTTGTAGACATCAAGTTGGGTGTGAGTGTTGATCTGCTTGAGGGTAGGAAGGCTCTTCAGAGGGAGTTGGACAGGCTGGATTGATGGTCTGAGGCCAACTGTATGAGGTTCGACAAGGCCAAGTGCTGGGTGCTGCACCTGGGTCACAACACCCCCATGCAACACTCCAGGCTTGGGGCAGTGTGGCTGGAAAGCTGCCTGGTGGAAAAGGACCTGGGGGTGCTGGTGAAAGCCAAGTGACCATGAGCCAGCAGTATGCGCAGGTGGCCAAGAAGGCTACCAGCATCTGTCCCCCTCTTCTGGGTACTGATGAGCACTGGGCCCCTCACTACAATGAAGACATTGAAGTGTTGGGACAGGTCCAGAGAAGAGCAACAGAGCACAGAGCTTAGCCCACAAGTCCTGTAAGGAGTGACTGAAGAAACTGGAGTGGTTTAATCTGGAGAAAAGGAGGCTGGAGGAAGAACCTCATTGCCTCTTCAACTACATGAAAGGAGGCAAGGTGGGTGTTGGTCTCTTCTCCCAAGCAGCAAGTGACAGGATGAAAGGAAATGGCCTCGAGTTGCACCAGGGGAGGTTTAGGTCAGAAATTAGGAAAAAGTTCTTCACTGAAAGGGTTCTGAAAGAGTGGAACAGCTTCCCAGGGAAGTGATCGAATCATCATCCCTGGAGCTGTTTATAAGTTGGAGGTGTTTATAAGCTGTAGACTGCAGTGCTTAGGGACAAGGTTTAGCAGCATAATTGGTTGTGTTAGGTGAATGCTTGGACTAGATGATCTGAGAGGTCCTTTCCAGCCTACACGATTCTGTGATACTGATATTGACATGCAGTTGAAGTGTTGGTACCTGCACTTGGAGAGATGCTAAGACATTGAAGCAGCAGCAGAGAAAAAAAAGACACAAAAAAACAAGTGAGGGAAGAGAGAAGGCAATTTCCAGTGAGAGGCTGACAAAGCTCCACCTCTTTGAGTTACCAGCAAGAGGACTGAGATGGTTTGATGACAGTGTACATCTTTATCAGTATATGAGACACCACCAGTCATCATCCCCAGAGGTGTTCAATAGACACAGACATGTGGTGCCAAAGCACTTGGGTTAGCACCAGCCTTGGGAGGCAGAAAATGCTGGGCAGAAATCCTGACCTGGCTCAGGAGCAGTGTGGCCAGCAGGAGCAGGGAGGTTATTCTGCCCCTGTACTCAGCACTGCTCAGGCCACACCTTGAGTGCTGTGTCCAGTTCTGGGCCCCTCAATTCAAGAAAGATGTTGAGGTGCTGGAAGGTGTCCAGAGAAGGGCAGCAAGGCTGATGAGGGGCCTGGAGCACAGCCCTGTGAGGAGAGGCTGAGGGAGCTGGGGGTGTGCAGCCTGCACAAGAGGAGGCTCAGGGCAGACCTCATTGCTCTCTGCAGCTACCTGAAGGGAGGTTGTAGCCAGCTGGGGTTGGGCTCTGCTGGCAGGCACCCAGCAACAGAACAAGGGGACACAGCCTCAAGCTGTGCCAGGGCAGGTCTAGGCTGGATGTTAGGAGGAGGTTGTTGGCAGAGAGAGTGATTGGCATTGGAATGGGCTGCCCAGGGAGGTGGTGGAGTGCCCATCCCTGGAGGTGTTGAAGCAAAGCCTGGATGGGGCACTTAGTGCCATGGTCTGGTTGATTGGCTGGGGCTGGGTGCTAGGTTGGGCTGGCTGAGCTTGGAGCTCTCTTCCAACCTGCTTGATTCTATGATTCTATGAAATCCATGAGTGTGAATTGAAGCCTGATGACTCTGGCTGGAAATGAGGAAGGCATTTTCAGTCACAAGGCTGAGCACAGCCGCTGGGACGTGCTAAGCCTTCAGCTCATCATGTCTTCACTCCAGGCAGTGGTTCTGTCCAAAAGGCAAGCTCTAGCCAAACACAGACCACACTGCCTCTGTCCCTGCCAATTCCTCTTTCAATGTCAGATGATTTTTCAGACAAGAGGAAGTGGCCTCAAGTGCCACTGGGGGAGGTTTAGATTAGTCAGTGCAAAAAGATTGTCTGCTGCAAGAGTGGTCAGGTTTTGGAACTGGAGGCGTTAAATGTGTGAACACTTTGGGACATGAGTCAGTGGTCATGGGGGTGTTGCGTTGACTGTTGCATTTGATGGGAGAGAGGTTACGGACTCATTAAGGTTGGAAAAGACCTCTGAAATCATCGAGTCCAACCAGTTAAGATCTTTTCCAGCCTCAACAGTGCTATGATTCTGTGATTTTAATCCACCAGCTCTCAGGGCTCTTAGAAACAGCTGAAACTGGCTGGGAACCACACTACTGTCCCCTCCATTCCTGTCTCCTCTATATTCACAGAATCACAGAAGGGCAGGGGTCGGAAGGGACCTCTAACTCCCCTGCTAAGGCAGGATCACCTAGAGGCAGTTGCCCAGGCACACATCCATGTGGGTTTGTGAAGTCTCCAGAGGAGGAGACGCCACAGCTTATAGGGGCAGCCTGGTCCTTGATGTCTGTCTCACCACATCCATGGCCATGGCTCGTACGCAACCGGTGCCGGTACCCGACTGCGTCAGCCAGCAGATCAGTACCGCCTTGGCAGAGCTCTGCCCCGTGGCAGCTGCCGTCCCCACTCCTCCAGATGCTGCCTTTCCTGGTGCCTCTTCAGGGGACACCGAGCCCCCGGGGGCTGCACCGGCTCCGAGGGGGCGTTTCCGCAGTGTCGCGGAGCAAGGCGGCCCCGGGGCCCCGCAGGCAGCTCGGCCGTGCCCAGGGCGGTGGCGGACGGCTCCGTGACATCCCGCCCGGCTCCGTCCCGCCGGCGCCCGCCGCCACGGCGCGGCACACGTGGGGCGGGCGGGACACCGGGCGGGCGTGCGTGGCTCTCCTCCGGAGATCCCGGAGCCCGCGGCTCCGCCCTGCGCTTGTCCGTGGGCTNCCCTGCAGCGGGCCGGGACAGCCGCGCTCCCTCCCGCCCGCCCGCCCTCCTGGCTCCGCAGCGCTGCGAGGCCGAGGCACGGCCCCGGGCGGGCGAGGCACCGCGGCATGGGGACCGTCCGCATGGCGCGGAGCCGCTTGTGGCGAAGGGGCTCTGCGTCCGGGTAGCGATGAGCTGGTTTATCCACACCCCATCATTAGAGCAGCCTGCTCCTGGGAGAAGAGCGAGGCCTGGAAGTGGTTGTCAGTCCTGCTGCCGCTGTTCCTAGGGAGGGTGCTGCTTGGAATTAGCTCTAGGCTCCGGTATGGCCTCTTCATTAAACGGGTTAAAAACCCGAGCGTTGGGTCGTACCTGCCCATGGCTTCGGCACTCCGCGCCTGGCCCGAGGCGAGGATTTCTCAGAGCAACTTTGGTGTCTTTTAGGACCCGTTGGCAATGCCAACCCCAAAGAAACGAGGACCTGCTTTGGCACTAATTTTCATCAAAGTTAGGCTTGAATGAGGAGTGGACTAGTTGGCTCTGGGGTTTTAATTTTTTTTTTTTCTAGCCTGTTAGATGTATTGCATTTGTATTTGGTTCATAAATTGTGCAAAATTAAACAAGCATGAACATTTATCCCTTTTCTGCCTAATACAGTCGGGTGCCGATGCCTGATTACTGAGTGTCAGGGGTTATTGCTTCTTCAGGTAGCTGTGATTTTGCCTGGAGGTGTGGTCAAAGCTGGTCTGGCAGAAGGAAGAATGGAAACAGACCCACATTTGTCATTAGTGTGCAGCTGATAAGCAATAACAAAGCCCAATGTCCAGTGCAGCCACAGGGATCTTCCCTTCTTAGGCTTAACTTTAGTCTATAAGATGTGCACAGCAAGGAGTGGAATGAATAATTTTACTTTTTTTTAAATTCATTTGCCCTTCTGATTTTAGTGTAGAGATTTGATGAGATGGAACAATACAAACCTCTCATTTGCAGCGTGGTCATAAAGAAATAAAGAAGTTCTTCAGCATGAGGGTGGTGAGATCTCTGGCAGCCTGGTTCAGTGCTCTACCACCCTCAAAGAAGATTTTCCTTGAGTTCAAGTGAAATCTCCTGTGCTCTAGTTTGTGTTTGTTGCCCCTTCTCCTGTCACTGGCCAGCACTGAAAAGAGCCCAGCCTCGTTCTCTTGACTCCCACCCTTTAACTATTGCTAAGCATTGTGAGAGCCTGGAAGGAATTGCCCAGGGCGCTGCTGGCAGCCCCATCCCTGGAGATGTTTAAGGCCAGGCTGGCTGAGGCTGTGGCCAGCCTGATCTAGTGAGAGGTGTCCCTGCCCATGGCAGGGGTTTTGGAACTGGCTGATCCTTGTGGTCCCTTCCAGCCCTGACTGATTCTGTGATTCTATAAATGACAAAGAAAAATGAAGTTGTTGCTAGCAGGTTGAGCTCTCTGTGCACTTGTGCATCCTTTTCAGTTTTTCCACGTGTGTGTGGCTTTTACAAGCACTCTGAAGTCAGTGGGATTATTTCCACTCAGCTTCATGGGCTGTGTTTCAGGTCACAGCTCCCAAACAGCAGGGGGCCAGCACAAGCTCTGGTAGATGTGTATTTTCTCTGAGCAGGTTTGTTGGTTTGGGGTTTAGAGGTTCTTCTCAGTAGGTTTAAAATTCATTTCTGAGAAAGATAGTGGAAAATGGTTCAGGAAGGTGTTAGGACTGCAGTTTGGTTTCTCCTTGGCTGTTCATTTTCATAGAATCATAGATTGGTTTGGTTTGGAATGCACCTCTGAAGGTCATCCAGTCCAACCCCCTTGCAGTCAGCAGGGACATCCTCCGCTAGATCAGGTTGCCCACAGCCCTGTTGAGCCTCACCTTGAATGTCTCCAGGGATGGGGCTCAACCACCTAGGGCAACCTGTTGCAGTGTTCCAGCGTTCCAGCACCCTCCTGGTGCAGAACTTGTTCCTCACATCCAATCTAAATCTGCTCTGCTCTAGTTTGAAGCCATTGCCCTCCTTCTGTCCCTGCAGGCCTTTTCTCCCCGAGGATGCAACGATAGCAATTAAATCCCTGCACACATGACAAATGGCCTTTGCAAGCAGTATGAGTTCCTGCTCAGAATGAGGAATGCCTTTGCATTTTCACCTCCAGTTATTTATTTAGTCTTGTGCTAGCACTTTGAAGCCTTGCATTTAGAAATGGCCATCAACCTGTTGATTTAAATCCACCACCAGGACGTCCTCCTAGTCTTGCTGTTCTGTTTTATTTTGTTATTTAATTTAGATTTCAAATGTGTTGATGTTAAGTATTCACAGGGAGGTTTGCAGTGTTTGGCCAGGTTGAATGAGGCCTTGAGCAATCTGCTGTAGTGGAAGGTGTGAAGAGCCTAGAGAATAAATCTTATGAGGAGTGGCTGAGGGAGCTGGGGATGGTTAGTTTGAGGAAGGGGAGGCTGGGGGCAGACCTCATTGCTGTCTACAGCTACCTGAAGGGACATTATGGAGAGGCTGCTGCTGGGCTCTTCTCACAGAGGGGGAATGGCCTCAAGCTGAGGCTGGGGAGGTTTAGATTGGACATTAAGAAAACGTTTTTCACAGAGAGAGTGGTCAGGGACTGGAGTGAGCTGCCCAGGGAGGTGGTGGAGTCACCCACCCTGGCTACGTTTATGGTGCTTGGGGATCTGGTTTAAGATGAATCTTGTAGAGTAGGGTTCTAGGTTGGACTTGGTGATCCTGAGAGGCTTTGCCAACCTGTGTGTTTCTGTGATTCTGTGTCTCTGCTAATACCAAGGTGGGTTGGGACTAGATGATCTTGGAGGTCCCTTCCAACCCAAGCTGTTCTCTGAAACAGCAGGCACATACATGCACTTGTGCTTGCTTACATTGATGAAATCCACCATGAGAAGTAATTAACACTACACAGATTTGCTCTTAGCATGTTTGTGGATGGTTATTTTCTCCTTCCTCACTTGTTTCAGAGTGGTGATGGAACTGAGCTGACAGCCAAGCCAAAGAGAAGCTTCTACGCAGCCAGAGATTTATACAAGTACCGACACCAGTATCCAGTAAGAGTATATTATGGTTTAAAATAGCCTTTCTTTAGTAGAAGACAGCACACAGCCCACATGTTCCTAACCCTTTGTGATGCTTAATAAAGAAGAGAAATGAGAATAAAAAAGCTGACACCGAGGCCCAGCGCGTGCCAGTGGGAGAGGAGTGAAAGTAGCACAAAGTCTTTTCATCCCAGGTGTATGTGCCAACACGTGAGACAGCAAAGGCTGGGAACAGCAGTGGGAGCCCAGGGAGAGGCTTGTGTCTTGAACATCCATGAGGGTACAGAGCTTGGAGAAGGGAAAAAAGTCTTCACTTTGAGGGTGGCAGAGCACTGGCACAGGCTGTCCAGAACGGGTGTGGAGTCTCCAGTTTTGGAGGCATTCAGACCCACCTGGATGTCTTCCTGTGTGATCTGGTCTGGGTGCTCCTGCTCTGGTAGGGGGGTTGGACTGGATGAGCTTTCGAGGTCACCTCCAACCCCTAGTATTCTGTGAATTACTGTAATCTGTCTCCTTGAAACTGAAGCCAAGGTGCTGTTATGTTTGCTGCTCTAACCTCTGCCTTGGTAGCCTTAAGGAAATTACAGATCCTTAAAGTGACTCACAGGATCACAGGATGTTAGGGGTTGGAAGAGACCCAAAGAGATCTTCCAGTCCAACCCTCTGCCAGAGCAGGACCAGAGAATCTAGTGCAGGTTGCACAGGAACACATCCAGACAGGCCTGGAAAGGCTCCAGAGACGGAGACTCCACAACCTCTCTGGGCAGCCTGTGCCAGGGCTCTGGGACCGTCATAGTCAAGTTCTTCTTCATGTTGAGCTGGAACTTCTGGTGCTGCAGTTTCCATCCCTTGCCCCTTGTCCTATCCCAGGGCACAAGTGAGCAGAGGTTGTCCCTATCCCTTCCTGTGCTGCAGTTTCCATCCATTGCCCTTGTCCTATGCTAGGGCACAAGTGAGCAGAGCCTGTCCCTGTCCCTTCCTTCCTGCCCCCCAGCCCTCAGATACTTATAGATATTGCTCAGATCCCCTCTCAGTCTTCTCCAGACTAAGCAGCCCCAGGGCTCTCAGCCTTTCCTCATCAGGCAGTGCTTCAGTCCCTGCAACATCCTTGCAGCCCTCCCTCGGACTCTCTCCAGTAGATCCCTGCCCCTCTTGAACTGTGGAGCCCAAAACTGGACACAGTATTCCACATGCAGCCTCAGCAGGACAGAGTAGAGAGAGAGGAGAACCTCCCTGGATCTGCTGGACACACTCCTTTTAATGCCCCCCAAGACCCCATTGGCCTTCCTGGCCACAAGGGCCCATTGCTGCCCATGCAGAACTTGCTGTCCACCAGGTCCAGTTCCTAAAACTGACATTTTTGTGTCCTCAAATTAACCAAGGAGCACACTGTTGCTTTTTGAGCCCTCTGTTGGCAGTTGTGTGGTAGGCTGACGATGTTCCTCTTTGCTTTCCTTCAGCAGAACTTCAAAGACCTTCGCTATCAAAATGATTTGTGCAACCTCCGCTTTTACAAGAACAAGATCCCCTTCAAACCCGATGGTGAGTGCTGCACAGCTCACACAGTGCTCACAGCTGGTGATAGCTGCACTGCTGGCAAAGTAAAGGTGCTTGGTTACAGCTAGTAGTGCTGCCTCCACATCTGGAGCCCTTAACACCACAGAGACATGGACCTGATCTAGACGGTCCAGAGGAGGCCCACAGAAGCGCTCAGAGGGCTGGAGAGCCTCCCNCTCCAACCCCTAGTATTCTGTGAATTACTGTAATCTGTCTCCTTGAAACTGAAGCCAAGGTGCTGTTATGTTTGCTGCTCTAACCTCTGCCTTGGTAGCCTTAAGGAAATTACAGATCCTTAAAGTGACTCACAGGATCACAGGATGTTAGGGGTTGGAAGAGACCCAAAGAGATCTTCCAGTCCAACCCTCTGCCAGAGCAGGACCAGAGAATCTAGTGCAGGTTGCACAGGAACACATCCAGACAGGCCTGGAAAGGCTCCAGAGACGGAGACTCCACAACCTCTCTGGGCAGCCTGTGCCAGGGCTCTGGGACCGTCATAGTCAAGTTCTTCTTCATGTTGAGCTGGAACTTCTGGTGCTGCAGTTTCCATCCCTTGCCCCTTGNGAGAGCAGATGTCCAAAGGCTGGAGCAGCTCTGCTGTGAGGACAGGCTGAGGGAGCTGGGAGGGTGCAGCCTGGAGAAGAGAAGGCTCCAGAGAGACTTTAGAGCAGCCTTCTGGTACCTAAAGGGGGCTATAGGAAGGCTGGGGAGAGACTCTTGACAAGGGCTTGTGGTGATAGGACAAAGTACAATGGCTTTAAGCTGGAAGAGAGGAGGTTTAGACTGGAGATTAGGAAAAAAAAATCTTTTGACAGTGATGGGGGTGAGACACTGGAACAGGTTGCCCAGGGAAGTTGTGGGTGCCCCTTCCCTGGAGGTGTTTAAGGCCAGGCTGGATGGGGCCTTGAGCAGCCTGGGCTAGTGGAAGATGTCCCTGCCCATGGCAGGGGGGTGACATTAGATGGGCTTCAGGGTCCTTTCCAACCCAAACAATTCTGTGAATTCTGTGACTTGAACCTGGCCTGTTGGAGCAGCATCTTGGCAACACAGGAGCAGGTTATGCTTAGATCAGAGCTATCCCTTTGCTGCAGGGAGGTGGTGCTTTCCCCATGCACTCTCAGCAGGGTGTAGTACAGGGTATTGTTTGTGCTACTGCTTTACACTGCCTTTTATTAAACAAAGATAAAGTTGTTCCACTCTGCTGCACAAATTCTTGCTGCTTGAATAGGAGTGGCAGAGGTCAGGCTGTTATCCCTAGCAGTATGTAAGGGAGAAGGAATGTGCTGGAACCACCTTATGGGAGGTTAGTACAATAACAGTCCCTAGTGGATCTGGGAGTGGAGCAGGATTCTCATATGGAGGGTTCTGCACCAGCACAGGATAAGCTGAAAGATGACAAATCCTTCTCCAGAGAGGCTGCAGACAAAGTGTGAGAGACAAAAGAGTAGCAGACAGATGGGGTAGCAGAAGGAGACAATAAAATAGTCTTGGCTAGAATGATAGACAGGAGTCTTGGCACATGAAAGCTTAGCCATTGGCAAAAAACCCAATTTGCAGGCCAAAAGTAAGCTTTGGAGAGTTTCAAAAGAACAATGAGGAGGTTACTTTGAAGGTGTTTGCTCTTGTCAGCACAAAAGCAGCTTGGGAAGAAATGCCAAAGTGCACTTTGGAGTACAGAAGAAGTGAAACGAGGAGGCTGCCACTGAAGCAGGACCTGTCAGTGGCAACAAATGGCTTCTGATAAAGTAGGAAGGGATAGGTCACAAAAGGCTTTGGAAGTGAAGGTTTATAGTTTTTGATTGATGTTACAGAAAAGGGCTTCACAGTGGAAGAATGCCAAACAAAAAAAAAAGAGGCAACAGCACACAGCTGTGGTCTGGAAACATTGTCTGAGCAGCAGCCTTCAGGGCAGCTGTGTGCAGGACAAGAGGGAGCTTTTCAGGGTTGGGAGAAGGGGCACTGAGATGTAGAATGTTGCAGTTGTAATAGGAAGCTGGATGGGAAGGAGCATCAAGCAGAAGGGTGGAAAGGGTATGGATAGGAGGGTTGAAGATGAGAGCTGTTGATGGGTGAGGTAGCAATGGTGTCCTCAGCACCTGAGAAAATGAGTCAGTGTCTGTGGGGAAAAAAGACAAGATCTTAGTTTTAAACATCTGGAGCTTCATCCAGATGTCCACAAGCAGATACTGTTTGTAGCTTGACAGGAAGAAGAGTGAGGTCTGGGACCAGTAAAAAGGTAGCAAATTCAGGAGACATTACACAGGGAGCAGAAGGAAAGAGAAGGGCTCTGAGTCACAGAATCCTCGGATGGCTTAGGATGGAAGGGACCTCAGAGATCATCTCCTCCAACCTCCCCACCATGGGCAGGGATACCTCCCAACCAGACTTGACTGCTCAAGGCCTCATCCAGCCTGGCTTTGAACATCCCCAGGGAGGAGGCATCCACAACCTCCCTGGGCAACCTGTTGCAGAGTCTGAGCAGGAGCTGATGACAACGAGGAATTTCTAGATGTAGTTATTTTTTTGTGTATGTGTGCAGGGTTCTGGTAAAGCAGTGGCAGGTGATGTTTATGGAGGTGCTTTGTTAATTAAAGGCAATGCAATGAAGTGATCTAGGACATGAGAAATTTTGGAGAAGTCTGTTTTACAGAGGTTGTCACATACCCTCTGCTGGTAACTCACTCCAGTAGGGACCTACAAGAAAGCTGGGGAGGGACTTTTATGGGGGCTTGTTGTGATAGGACAAGGGGGAATGGATTGAAGCTTGAGGAGGGCAGATTTAGGCTGGAGATTAGAAAGAAATCCTTTACAGTGAGGATGGGGAGATGCTGGAACAGGGGGAGTTGTGAATGCCCCTGACCTTGGAGGTGCTCAGGACCAGGCTGGATGAGGCCTTAAGCAACCTGTTCTAGTGCAGTGTGTCCATGCCCATGGCAGGGGGGTTGGAACTAGAAAATCTTCTAAGGTTCCTTCCAAGCCAAACCATTCCATGATTCTCTAATCATAGAATAGACTCACAGAATGGTTCAGGTTAGAAGTGACCTCAAAGATCATCCAGTTCCAACTGCCCCCACCCCAGGCAGGGACACCTCCCACTAGAACAGGTTGCTGAATCTCTTCTTTTTAACAGTTTTAGTAACTAGATTGATTTTTTTAAGTTAAAATGAATTTATTTCTGGTTGTAACAGACCTTATTTCAGTTAGTCTGTGAAAGAATGGAAGTATTCTATCTCCTTCTGAACATGGCATGGACTGTGTGTGGCTGACTGCTGCTCCTGATGGCTACCACCTAACAGCTTTCAAATTGTTATGTTGTGGTTTTTCTCTTTTTCTGCAGGGGTTTATATTGAAGAAGTCTTAAATAAATGGAAAGGAGACTATGAAAAACTGGAGCATAACCACACTTACATCCAGTGGTTGGTCACTTCTTAACCTCTTTCTGATTGCAAGCATGAATTTGCTGAAGTGTGCATGCAGCACGAGCCATAAACATGCTTTTCTTCCAACAGGCTTTTCCCACTGAGGGAACAAGGTCTCAACTTCTATGCTAAAGAATTAACTACCTATGAAATTGAGGTAATGCAAACTGAGCTGAATGCTCATCACATTAATTTCAATCCATGATTGCTTTTTTTTGTTGTCCTTGTTGTTACTTAGAGCTGTTTGATACGACGCAGGAATGTGTTCAGGCTTTAGTGCCACTTTAAATGTTGGATCTGTTCTTTTGGTTTATTAGGAATTCAAGAAAACAAAAGAAGCAATTAGAAGGTTTCTTTTGGCTTACAAAATGATGTTGGAGTTTTTTGGCATCAAACTGATTGATAAAACTGGGAACGTAGCGCGAGCTGCTAACTGGCAGGAAAGATTTCAGCATCTGAATGAGTAAGTAATGATGACATGCACCCCACTCTAGCATTGCCATGGAATCTCTGTAGCTTTTTTGTTTGTTTGTTTCCTAGAGAAAAAGAAAAAAAAAATCTTCCAAAGATTGCCAGGCAAAAGAGAATAAGAAATAGTCAGTGCCTGGTTTGTGTCTGTGAGTGTTATGTTCCTCCTTCCCCTTTTACCAGTTGTGCTTCTCATCCTTTACCACTCTGACATCACTGAATTGCCTCAAAATACAACTTTAGGTGGTGCTGAAGAAGAATCACAGAATCACAGAAACATCTAAGTTGGCAAAGCCCTTCAGGATCACCAAGAATCCTGCTCTGCAAGATTCACCTTAAACCATAGCCCCAAGCACCACATCCAAACCACCCTGAAACACAGCCAGGCTGGATGACTCCACCACCTCCCTGGGCAGCTCATTCCAGTCCCTGACCACTCTCTCTGTGAAAAACTTTTTCCTAGTGTCCAATCTAAACCTGCCCAGCCTCAGCTTGAGGCCATTCCCTCTTGTTCTGTCTCCAATTCCCTGTGAGCAGAGCCCAGCAGCAGCCTCTCCACAATGTCCCTTCAGGTAGCTGTCGACAGCAATGAGCTCTGCCCTCAGCCTCCTCTTCCTCAAACTCAAAAGCCCCAGATGAGAAATCCAAATTAATTTGTTTGCCATGCTCCTGAACACATTTTCACCTGATCCTGAAGTGCTGCTGCCCTACAGGTGGCTTTTATATTTGTAAGCATATTTCTTTTTGAACACAATCCAGTGCCTCACCCCTCTGGGGAAGTTAACAAAGTTTTCCCTCCCTCCTCAAAACATAAAATAGATATTGAATACTTTTTAAATTATTTTTTAATTGCACTGCTTAACTGGAGAGATTCAGATGTGCACTAAGTCAAACTTCAGTCAAATTCAGATGTGCACTAAGTCAAACTTCAGCCCAGCTTCCAGCAAATTAAATCTGTTGCTTTTCAATTCAGTTTTGTCTCACACAGATTAATTGTATCAAAATCTCTTTCCAGGTGTTGTGATCCCTTTCTTAATACCTCTGACCTTTGAGCTGAAGATTGTTTTCTTGCAGTGTTTTGTTCTCCCCTCCCAATGAAAGCTTCTGGGTAGAGTTGCTGAGGCAGAATTTTGAGTGAATAATGGGAATAATTTGTTAGCAGTTTGACTTATAATATTTATGACCCAATTTGGGTGTGGGCTCAGGGGTTTACCACTCAGGTTTGTTTTTTTTTTACTCACTGCATAATTTTACACTCTTACTTTCTGTATTCTGACCACTGAGCAGCTACATCATTTTAAGTCAGGGATTGGGAGTCTTTTTACTTAACTTTAGCCATTAAGAATTTAGACATTGAAGTTTTACTGTGTACTTTGTGATGGAAAGAGCTCTTCACAACCACTTCCAGAAGACAGTTCCTTTGTATTAGATACTTCCTGTGAGGGTGGGACTTGCTCTCCAGAGGTGCCTCAAAGATCATCTAGTTCCAACCCTCCTGCCATGGGCAGGGATACCTCCCACCAGCCCAGGTTGCTCGAGGCCTCATCCAGCCTGGTCCTGAACACCTCCAGGGAGGTTGTGGAGCACAGAAGACCTCCAGGGAGGTTGTGGAGCACAGAATCACCCAACGTGATCAAAGATCACGTTGGGTGATTCTGTGCTCCACAGCCTCCCTGGGCAACCTGTGCCAGTGTCTCACCACCCTCACTAGCAAGAATTTCTTCCTAATCTCCAGTCTAAATCTGCCCTCCTCAAGCTTCAATCCATTCCCTCTCATCCTATCACTACAAGTACTTGTAAAAAGTTCCATAGGGATGATGGAGCACTGAAACTGGCTGTCCAGACAGGGGGTGGTGTCTCCATCACTGTCACTCTCACTGTCAAGACTTTCCTCTTTATCTCCAGTCTAAGCCTCCCCTGCTCCAGCTCAAAGCCATTGCCCCTCATCCTGTCACTCCAAGGTAGTTTAATCTCCTGGACTGGAGACTCAGCTTTTAGATAGCTTAAGTGCAGTGAATCCTGTTCTGTAGCTGCATTAACACTACTGACCCATACTTTATAGAGGTTTTCTCTTCAGAAAGAATACAGGCAGCAGAAGGAATCACAATCAGTAGACACTTTGATTAAATTAATTTTTTTTTCAGCCTGCTGCCTCATTTCATTTTACAGACACAAATTTTCACTCACAACATCCCAGCCAAGCAGGTGCTAGCAAGCCACAGTAGCTGTGAGAAATCAAAGGACAGGAAGCCCAGCACAGGACATGACAACA
>WBNM01002926.1:0-16766 GCA_013399055.1 Ramphastos sulfuratus
GCCACCTGATGTTAGGTGCCACCAGAGCTGGCTTTACCCTTATTTGGGGAAACACAGGGCACACATAGGCAAGTGTGAGCACCGTGTTTGCCACCAGAGCAGAGTGGGGGTCTCCAAGGCTTTTGTTTTCTTTCCCACGCTGCTCCCCACTTCAGCAGAGGAAAGAGGTGAGTAGCAGATCATGCCTGGACATGTATTAGGCCTATTTTGGCCTTCCATGGCAAGGAGTCATGTTCACAGAGCTCGTTTTGGTTTTAGCAATTCTCAAAGGTAAGAGCTGAGACTGAGATCAAAATTAGCCAACCCAGCTTGGCAGAAACATTGCACAGACAGCAATGATCCCTTCTTGGATTCACTGCCATGGAGGGACTGTGGTCATAGAGAGACTATGGCCGTGGCACTTTGAGACAGCATTTAATGGCCATGGTGGTCTTGGTTGGTTGGAGTCGATGCTCTGGGAGGTCTTTTCTGATTGGATCAGTTCTGTGATTCTGCTGCATTTTCTGAAAAAAGCATTTTGAGTCTCAAGGAGGCTGGCTGAGGAAGGGGAGGAAAGCCTAACTTCTCTGTGCCAGACTGATGAACTTGTGCATGTCCACATTTTGTAAGTGTTTGCTGTGCAGTGTCATAGATCAGCAAAAATTTAAAATTCGTAAGCCCTGCCCTGGTCTTTATTTCCTGTGCCCAGGTCGGTGACTCCTTTGAGCAGAGCAGCACAAAGCACTTCTTAGCCTATGCCTTGGCTATAGCTGATTTCCAAATGGTATGAGGGGTGGAATCATGGAATCATAGACTGGTAAGGTTGGAAGGGACCTCAAGGATCACCCAGGTCCAACCACCTGCCATAGGCAGGGACACCTCCCACTAGCACAGGTCACTCAAGGCCTCGTCCAACCTGGCCTTGAACACCTCCAGGGAGGGAGCAGCCACAACCTCCCTGGGCAACCTGTGCCAGTGTCTCACCACCCTCACTGCAAACAACTTCCTCCTAATATCCACTTTCAATCTCCCCTCTGACACTTCAAACCCACTGCCCCTTGTCCTGTCATTGCAAGCCCTTGTCAATAGTCCCTCCACAGCCTTCCTGTAGGCCCCTTCAGATATTGGAAGGCCACTCCAAGGTCTCCTCGAAGCCTTCTCTTCTCCAGGCTGAAGAGCCCCAACGTGGAGATAGATTACAACTTCTAGCTCCTGTGTGTTACACTGTGGTAGATCTGTTATGATGAGGGCTGTGTTGTCTGCCTCCTCTGGGGAGAGGCTGTGGAGCACACCACCCTTCAGACCTCCCTGTGACCCTGCACTTCTGCTAAGGACCACAGGCTGGGTGCAATCTTTTTGAATTAAATCACTATCTAATGTATCCAGTTCTGTCACCTTCATCAAAGAAGCCTCCTGTTGTGTGTTGGATTTTGGTTTGCCAAGTTCAGGAAAGTTCCTGTTTTTACTGTTGGCCAGATGCAACAGAGCAAAGTGGGAAAGTAAGGAAGTAATTTATAACAAGAGTGTATTATAAACAGAAATTCAGCTGGGACTCTCCTGAAGTCTTTCCATGTACTGAGAATTTTTACAGCTGAGTGGCACTACAGCAAAAAATTTTCAGCTGGATGACAAAAAATGGAAAATCTTACTGTAAAGTAATGCTAGACACTGCTAACAACATGACATGGAGCCACCAAGACCATCAGAGGCTGCAGCACCTCCCCTGTGGGGACAAACTAAAAGAGTTGGGGTTGTTCAGCCTGGAGAAGAGAAGGCTCTGTGAAGACCTAAGAGCGGCCTTCCAGTACCTGAAGGGGCTGCAGGAGCGCTGGGGAGGGACTTTGGACAAGGGGTGGGAGTGCCAGGATGAGGGACAATGACTTTGAGCTGGGAGCGGGGAGAGTGAGAGTGAGAGTGGAGATGAGGAAGAAATTCTTGAGAGTGAGGGTGGTGAGACACTGGCACAGGCTGCCCAGGGAGGCTGTGGATGTCCCTGCCTGGAGGTGTTCAAGGCCAGGCTGGATGAGGCCTTGAGCAAGCTGTGCTGGGGGGAGGTTGGAACTGGATGATCTTGAAGGTCCCTTCCAGCCTAAGCCATTCTATGAATATATGGAATAAAAAAACAGTCTTATAAAGCAAAACACCAGAGTATTTCTTTCAGCTGTTCCATTCCTAGGCAGTGAGAAGCAGGAGCAGTGTGTCAGATGAAATACACATTAATGAGACGGAAATGAAATGGATATTGACTGGAACAGCAGACAGGCTGGCAAGCAGAAGGCTTCCAGCTCAGGGACTGACCTAATCCACGCTTTGAGATAGAAACCCACCCTGCCTTAGGTGAAGAAAATCCACCTCGGAAAGCATCAAGCTCCCTTCACTCTTTTGAATGGTCTGGGTCTAAATTAATGATACCCATAGCTGTAATTGGGTTTTTATTGTTATCTTTTCAATGTAAGCTTTCCCAGTGAAAAGCAGCCCCTCAGAGCATGCCTGCCAAGCTTAACCTGCTGCGAATTAAAGTGTCTGGCTTCTCAATTAGCTGCTAAACAAGGTTCTAAATGAGAACAGCCATTGATCCTTGGCAGTCACAGTGTTAAGAGTTGCTGTTGGAGTATTAAATTACAGCTTTGTTCCCCGTGCACAGCCTTGCAAGTTACGTAAGAGCAGCCACTGCAGGCTTACTCAATCCCTTTACCTAACCCTAATTGCATGCTGGACTTGCGGCTCCCGGAATAGAGCTCTGTGCACAGAGAAGATGTCAGTGGCACCACGAAACCCATATCCTGCTGCCTGCACAGACCAAGAATGTTCCTCTGACTAGCACCACCCACCCTAAGGGACATTATTTTGTTTTTCCTTCTCTCCTCTCCTAGCTGGCAACCAACTTCTGCCCAAAATGATCTACTCCTGGAAAAACTCCACACAAATAATAGATGCACGAAGTGCAGGTACAGTACGTAGCATACTTAATCCCTTGGCATTCCTGTGAGGCAGCCACCCAGCTGGAGGAGGAGAGAGCAAGACATAGTAAAATGTGTGATACAAAGCCAGGTTTTCACTTGAGTTTTCTGGAAATCATCAGCAGGTCTTGAGTAATTTTTATATCTCACATGCCCCCGACATGTCCCCGACAACAAAGCTGTTGGAGGGCCTCGAACACAAGCACAGGAGCACAGGCTGGGGGAGCTGGGATGCTGCAGGCTGAGGGGAGACCTCATCACCTCCTGCTGCTGCCTCAAAGGAGCCTGGAGCCAGGTGGGGTTGGGCTCTTCTTACATGCAACAAGTAACAGCACAAGAGTAAACAGCCTCAAGGTGTGCCAGGGGAGGCTCAGGTTGGATATCAGGAACAGTTTCTCCCCAGCAAGGGTTCTCAGGTACTGGCACAGGCTGCCCAGGGAGGTGCTGCAGTCCCCATCCCTGGAGGGGTTTCAGAGCTGCATGGATGTGGTGCTGAGGGAGGTGGTTGAGTGGTGGTGGCTGAGCAGTGGTGGGGCTGTGAGCTCTTTGCAAGCAGTTGGACTTGGTGATCTCAGAGGTCTCTTCCAGCCTCAACAGTTTCATGGTTCTAAGTTGCCTAAGGCAGGCTTCCATTTCATCAGCACTATTAAAATTGGAAGGTGAATTCAGAGTCTGCAGAGTGCATTCCCTTTCAGCAGGTGCTGCTGGCAAACCTCTTGGTTAGCCAAGCCCTGCGATGTCAGTTGCTGCGGTGAGTGCCTTACTTTTAGGAACAAGATGAAACTGGAAGAAGTAAACAGGATGGAAGGCAACCTTTGCATGGAAACAGCTCTGCCTGTCACAAGGCTTCCACTCCCTATAAACAGCTATGGAAGTACCTGCTGTGAGCTGGGGAGAGGTTTACATCACTTGAGCTATGCCAACACAAAGCAAAGTCGCTAAGCTGCTCAGTCACTGGGAGAACTTTGGTGAGTGGCAAGCAGCAACACAGCAGGGCCTGAATCCAGCTGGGACCTTCAGCAGCAACCCAAATATAGGTATAGAGAAATCTGGCCTGGTTCCAATGACTAATGCTGAACAAGGACCAACTGACAGCTGCCTGATGGCTGCTGGTGCAAGTTGAGTGCTGCAAGAATCCCAGCACCTGCCACCAGAGCAATCTGTGTCTGTTCTGCCACTGCTGGCCCTATGTGCTTGCAACTCAAAGCTCAATGGCAGCAGGGGCTAACTGCAGAAGCAGTGGAGCTGGAAGGGTTGGAGGGGTTTTGAACCTATGCTGTCATCAGTGACACTAGAGCCACGGAGGGGTGCAGCCCTGGACAAGTACAGCAAGATGCTCAGCTTCTTTGTTCTCATTCACACTGTTCTTGGCTCCAAAGGAGATTTGAGTGGGAAGTGGATTAGGTGCCTGGTATTTTGCTTAAAGCCATGAGAGCTGGAAATAGCCTCTCAGGCACTACAATGTGCCTGTGAAGGCTTTATCAAAAGGGCACAGAAGCAAAGGAGCTGCAGGCAGATTCCCCATGGAGGACTAATCATAACCCAATCATCCACAACTTGCTCCTGCTGCTGATTTCATGTCTGCTGCCTCAGACCCTGCTGCAAAAGGATTAGTAACCTCCTGTGAGACAGCACCAATCTCTGTCTGTGTGCTGCTTCTCAACAGCATTACTTCATAGCCTGGATATCCACTGTGGACTGAGAGCGCTGCTCAGTCCAGCAGGCAGACACAGTCATCAGCCAACATCTGCCGAGCTCGGGAGCAGTTCAGCAGTTTCTGTTAACAAGCTCCTGTGGCCAGACAGCAGGACTGGGCCCAGAGCCTGGCTGTCCTGACAGACCCCAGGGCAATGATGCCAGGCTTGGGAGAGGAAGCAGGCTCTGTGATCTGCAACCCACGCTCCCTCTCTTCTCTGCCAAGTGGCTGGAGTGCCTAACTGCTCCTCAAGAAGGGAGATGATCTGGAAGGAAAACCAAACTTCTGAGTGAGTGCTGACTGCAGCTTACACAGCTACAGAGCATTTGTCCTGTGTCTGTCCTCTTTAGCCACTCTCCTGGGCAGGCACTGTGTCACCCCGGGATGGCTCCTGGAGGCAGTGTGTCTCAGGGAGACAGTGGTCTCCTTAGTCCTGACTACCAGCAGAGTGCTGGGGTGGCACCACCCGTGGGCAAGGTAGCACTGTGACCACAGAGAGCTCCTGGCTTGTGGAGGTCTTTCTTTTGAGAGCTGTTTTTTTCCCCACCACTGCCTTCTGCCCTCAACAACTTCTGTCATCTACATAAACACAAATAATTCATGTGTGCCTTCCTATCAACTTTGATATCCACTTATTTCTGTAGCTTCTTGTTCTCCATTTCATTCTTGCTGTTATCTCTGTAGGCAGATTTGCAGGGACATAATTTCCAAGCATCTTTGACTCTACCAACACCATCTGAATTTTCTGATGTGGATGTTGGAAGCATGTAACATAATTTTCGTATCATAGAATGCATTGGGTTGGAAGTGACCTCCAAAGGTCATCCAGTCCCACCTCCTGCACTCAGCAGGGACATCCTCCACTAGATCAGGCTGTCCACAGCCCTTTCCAGCCTCACCTTGAATATCTCCAGGGATGGGCCTCAACCACTCCCCTGGGCAACCTGTTGCAGTGCTCCAGCAGCCTCCTGGTGCAGAACTCGTTCCTCACGTCCAATCTCAATCTGCTCTGCTCTCATTCCAAACCATCACCCTCATCCTGTCCCTGCAGGCCTTTGGGCACAGTCCCTCTGCAGCCTGCTTGTAGGCTGCCTTCAGATACCATAAGGTCACTATGAGGTCTCCCTGGAGCCTTCTCCAGGCTGCAGAGCCTCAGCTCTCTCAGCCTGTCCTTGTATGGGTCACTTCAACTTTATTAAAGGTGATGTTGTGTCTGCACAGTACGTGATGGTTCCTCAAGGCTTTAATCCAGTTTGCTGCTGATTGACCTTTTTCTTCCTTGAAGACTGTTTCTTCTAACCCACGCTTGGGAATCAGAACCACAGCTGCACTTTTTCTTCTGAGTAGTTGTATGCAGTACTACTCAAGGTCTCCTCAAGACTCAACCAACTGGCCCATTTAGAGAGATTTAAATTTCTAATGCAAGATGAATTCATGGAAATGTAAGCATTTTCATTGAGGCATTTGACTGTCCCACATGAGATCCTGGTCACCAAACTGGAAAAACATGGACTGGATGTGTGGAGCACTGCTGGGTAAGGAATTGGGTGGATGGTGGCACACAGAGAGTGGTGATCAAGGGCACAATGCCCACCTGCAGACCAGTGCCAAGTGGCTCCCTCAGGGGTCAGTGCTGGCACCAGTGCTGTTTGACATCTTTGTCAGTGCCATAGACAGAGGAATCAGTGCAGCCTCAGCAAGTGTGCAGCTGGCACCAAGCTGTGTGGCACAGTCACTTGCTAGAGGGCAGGGATCCATCCAGAGGGACCTGGACAGGCTGCAGAGCTGTGCCCAGGCCAACCTCATGACATTCAACAAGGCCAAGTGTAAGGTCCTGCACCTGGGTAGGCACAATGCCAAGCACAGCTNAAATCTAAATCTAAATTATGGTCATGTTGCTTTTGAGGTGCCGTAAAGAAGTTTTAGATCTTGTCCTTGTCTTTATGCACTGGTGCAATTAAAACTGATGAGCTGCAGCTCAAAGTTTTTCTCTAGTGCTTCTCTAAGGCTTTGATCTGGTAACATCTGAGAAGGCTGCTCCAGACACAGTAAAACTGGCAGTGATAATCAGTTTGCTTTGAACTCCTGAAGGACGGCACAAAAGCAAAAAGCAGGGTTCTGCAACATGATCTAAAATCTAAGGGAGCTACATTTTAGTGAGAGTTGCCCTTCAAACCTTCAACATCAGCAACCCTTCACATCCTGAGGTTCAGAGAAGAGCTAAAGTAAGCCTGTGTCTAAGTTTTAAAGAGCAGACAGAAATGAATGTTCCTCCCAAAGGCAGTAAAACAAAGACACTGCTGCTGAAGCGAGTGCAGAAAGGAGCATTTAAAGGTGTACAGGGACATGCAGAACACATTTAACACCTCACGAAGATAGAGGTTACATGAGCATTCCCCCAAAGCCTCCCTCCCAACCAAACTAAACCAGCAAATCCCAGTGCTCATTTTCTCCCTCCCTGTTGTTTCCCAAACAGGCCTGGATCGTGCAGGAAGGAATTCAGGGGGGCCTCGAAGGCCACAGGCAGGTTACTCCCCTGCTGCTTTACCAGGTGAGGACTCCCTTGGAGAGCCAAAGGAAGGGAAAAAGAGAAAGATTTGGCTTTGCTGCCCACTTACAAAGTGACAGCAACATTATGGGGTTTGTAAAGGGTTAACCCTCCTGGGTTGGGGGAGTGGTCAGAACCTGACCCCACCTTTGCTCGACCCCAGGTGTAGTGTTCAGCCCACTCCCACTTCCTGTCTGGACCCCCCTATATAAACAGGGGAGCCTCCTGTTTTCTTCCCTTCTCTCCTTCTCCCACCTCGCGGCCAGCCTTTGCCACGTGGTGGGCACCTCCTCGGACCCCTGCCGCCCAATCCAGTTGTATATCTACCTTTTGTACCTTGTTACCCCTTCCCTAGACCTATTTGTAATCTCCCTATTCTGAATACCTTTCATTTGTTGTTAAAGATCTCTCTTTTACCTTCCAAGTTGTGGTCAGACTGTCCTGTGGGTGGCTTTACCCCTTCTGCCTTTTTTTTCTCTCCCCTATCCAAAAGGGGGAAGGGGATGAGGGGGGAAGACATCCTACTATCATTGTATTGGTTTCCCTTGAAAAGCTAAACTCAAACCAGTACAGGGTTGAATAATGAAATTACGATTTCCAGGGTCCACTCCTGGAGCTCTCTGGTCCTCCTGGAGAACTCAGCCTTGTGGCTTTCTTAAGGGAACCTGGGCCCCAAACCGCCACAGCCTGGCTTCCCAAGGTGGCAAACCCATAAGAAACATGTCTGGCATATTTGAAAATTTTGGCCAGCAATCTGTTGCAGCAAGCTCAGTTACTGCCTATGTAGTTAGCAATAGTAATCCAAATGCTGGATGGGGCACTTGGTGCCAGGGGTTAGTTAATTAGAAGGGTTAGGCAATAGGTTGGACTCGATGGTCTTAGAGGTCTTTTCCAACCTGGTTCATTCTGTGATCCTGTGGTTCTGTGTTACTTGGCTTCTCATGAGCACTGTTTTATCCTGTTCAGCATTTGTTGTGCAGAAAATGGGATCTGTTCTCTACATTTTGATCTCTGCCCAGACTGATGAAAGTTTTTAGGCAAATTATTTCTGTTCAGGCACCCTTTACAGCTGTAGATACAGGAAGAACTGACATTTCTCAATCAGTGGCATGGGAAAAAAACATTAATTCTCTCTGTGAGTACGGTCAAGGAGAGAATTCCAGACACATGAATGCCAGAATGTGAACCAATGTTCTCCCACGCTGCGTTTGCAGCAGTCAGGTGTTTCCCACTACAAGAAGGGGAATCATTCCAGGACATAGTGAAAGCCTCCCAGGTTTAACCTTTCAGTGTTCCTTTGCCAAGCAGGTTCACACAGTTTGGACAACTTTTGAATAAGCATCATGGTTTGGTAAGACAAACTTTGCAAAACTTTCAACCCCTCTATTGGAACAAATCAGTCCTTTGAGCTGAAGGCACTGTCGCTGGGTTGTGCCACTTTCCAAGGAAGAAAATCTTATGTTGGGAAAAAAAAAAGTTTATCAATGTTTTTCAGGAAAAAAAAGGATCTCATAAGAGTCAGTCTCAGCTTTTGAAGCTATGATCATAACAAACATAGTCTATAGGGTTAAGTACTCAACAGCAGATGAGTGCCCATAGGTGAACTCCTGCCCTCTGAACTCAGAAGTGTAGGCCCCAACACTCACTGCACCTTATCTGAAGTGTTAGTAGCAGATATTAGATTAGTGTTAGTCTTACTACTGGTGTTTGATAGCATGTGGGTGCCCACACATGAGTGTGGCAGTGTGAGGGATCCTGGGCCTCCCTTAGCAAAGCCATAGGTACAGAGTCAGTCCCAGGGGCATCAACCTGCTCTGCCCAGGCTGTTGTAATATTGGTATTCTGTTCCGTCTTCAGGTATCACAGCTTAAAGGCAGAGCCTGATTGATTCCCTTCCCTGCCTTTCCTCCCTCCATTTCTCCCTGGGAGCAGCACACGTTCCTTATCTCATGGTTGGACGGGACATGGCTGGCAGGGAACTGAGCTGCCTCATGCAGCCTGCTGAGGCCTGCTAGGTCCCCGCTGGGGAGGGCAGTTTGGGACTAGCCTCAGGCCGACTGAGGGTGGAAGGGGTAGAGGATTCTGGAAGGCCAGATTTGGCTTCATGAGCTTTGTACTTATTCTACCTGATTGCCTTTTGTATATAAGCTCTTGTAAATAGAATTTCTCTTTAAACTTCCAACCAGTGTGCAGTGTCCTCCTCCTTACTCCTGGAAAGGGCTGAGAGTAATTTCTGTCCTCCAGTCCCAGGTAGCTCGCAGCCCCAAGCTGGGACAATGAACCTGTGCTCTGTGCACGTGGAAGTGTAGCCCCCAGCTCTCACTGCACCTCATATAACGTACTAGCATTAAATACTAGTATTAGTATCAGTATTAGTGTGGCGGAACCACACGACGCCCGGGATCGCTGGGTGTGGGGAGGAGGCTGACACGAGCTGAGATGAGCAGCTGATATCAGTCTGATACATTCAAGATCTCCCATTTACTGCAGAGAGTTAGCACATATTTATACAGGAATAAACTGCCTGGTCACATGTTATGCATTCTCTGGTTGGTTACAGGCAGCTGTTCTTGAGCTCTTCTGACCCTGATAAGTACATCAACACAGTTAACTCTCAGGCACCCTGCTTTGCTATGCTACATCCTTGTTTAACATAACTACCTTACTATTCTACATAGCTACTTTCTTATCTTGAATGACTCATAGCAGGAGGAGCAGCTGTGTTGGCAGCTTTTTCCCCCGGCTGTCAGCTCTTTCCCTTGTTAGCAGTTCTTTCCCTTTGTTCATGACCCTGATCCTCTGTCTTACTTAGCTCTCAGCTAGTGTATCCAGATAATAAGACCCAACGTATTAGTATTAGTATCAGATAGCATGTGAGTGACCATACATGAGCCTGTACTCCTTGAAATAAGAAGTGTAGGCCTCACCTCTCATTACACCTTCTGCAGTAGTATTAGACATGAGATTAGTACTCATATAGAGCATGTGAGTGCCCATAGGTGAACCTGTGCCCTCTCAACTCAGAAGTGCAGGCCCCAGCTCTCATCGTGCCTTATCTGAAATATTAGCATTAGATATTAGACTAGTATTAGTAGAATTAATATTAGTATTAGTAGCATTAGCATTAGTTTTAGTGTCAGAGAGCATGTGAGTGGCCCATAGATGAACTTGTGCCCTCTGAACTCAAAGAGCAGACCCCAACTCTCACTACACCTTATCTGAAATGTTAGTATTAGATTAGTATTAGTAGCATTAGCATTAGCATTAGTGTTACAGAGGTGAGTGCCTGTGCTGCCTCAGCTCAGAAGTGCAGCCCCAGCCCTCACTGTGCCTTATCTAGAACTCTCTAATGCAAGCAGCAACTATTTCCTTCCAATTTTGGAGCCTTCCCTCCAGAGGAACCATGCCCTGCTTGGTGCCTGAAGAGCTGAGGGCAAACAAAAGAGCTCTCTGGGAACTCCAGAGCTCCCTTCCTTGGCCACTACTGGTGCTAACCAACAGGGAAGGATTTTAGCCGAGAGCCTCCAATTCTACTTTTCCTCTTACATTCTGTGAAGTTCCCTTCCTCAGCTTCTCTGCTAGAGCAGCCTCCCTCAGTACACAAGTGCCAGGGAAGTCGCTTGCTGGATGCATGAATCACATTCAGAGCTGAGCTGCAGGTCTTTGTGTGGGCTGGAGGGCTCCTTCAAGAGAATAAATGTGTTTTCCTGACAGCTCCCACGTGCTGCCTTTGCTTGTAAGGCCAGGGAATGGGGGAGGTAAGGGACAAGTGAGCCAAGCATGCTGCCCTGCTCAGGAGATGTCCTGTCTAATTCTGTAGCACAGACTGGTGACAGTCTGCAGTGCAAAGGCAGCAAAACTGCCCCCATATTTCTGACAAAAAGAAGTTGTTCTGTCATTTGATTTTGTTTGACTTGGGCCTCGGTTTAACTTTTCATCCCAGATACTTTCAAGTCAGACAGACTCGAACCCCAGCACATCTGGCTGATGTCTTTGTCACCAGGCTGCTCTCCTGTTCTATGGAGTGTGCTGGGCTCAGCAATGTCACCAGGCCTGACACAGCTGCTCCTCACTGCATCGCTTTCTCCCTAGCTGGTGACTGCTGCATCTACACATGTCTGTGACTAAAAGAGAGACTTCCAAAGTCCTGTGGCTCAGGTATGCTTACACAAATGCATGCCCATGCCATAGCCTTCCTCCTGAAGAAATTAGAAAAAGCACATCAAATAACACGTGTCCAGAAAAGCAAACATTGTGCAAAAGAAATGTTCTCTTTAACGTCTGACAAAGGGGTTGAGGCACCCTCAGAAAGTTTACAGATGGCACCTAGCTGGGAGGGCCTGCTGACCTGCTGCAAGGCAGGGAGGCTCTCTGGGGGGATCTAGCCAGGCTGAGCTCAATGGGATAAGATCTAGCAAGGCCAAATGCTGGGTTGTGCACTTGGGTCACAATAACCCCATGAACCCTGTAGGCTTGGGACAGTGTGGCTGAAAGATCTGGAGGTGCTGATTGACAGCAGGCTGAGGATGACCCAGTGGGTGCCCAGGTGGCCAAGAAGGCCAACAGCATCCTGACCTGGATCAGCAATAGTGTGGCCAGCAGCAGCAGGGAAAGGATTGTCCTTCTGGACTCAGCCTCCCTGATGTCTAGCCTGAATCTCCCTCTTTTAGTTCCAAACCATCACCCTTTGTCCTGTCACAACAGGCCCTACTCAGAGTCTGTCCCCTTCCCTCTTATATGCCCCTTCAAGTGTTTGACAATAAGATATTCCCAGAGCCTTCTCTCCTGCAGGCTGAACAGCCCCAAGTCTCTCTGCCTTTCCTCACAAGAAGGTTCAGTCCTCTCATATTTTTTGCATCCTCTCTCCAGACCTGCTCCAACAGGTCCATGTCTTGTGCTGAGGGCTCTAGAGCTGGACACAGTACTCCGGGAGAGGTCTCATCAGAACAGAGTAGGACAACAGAACAACCTCCTCCAGCCTGCTGCCCATGCTCCTCTTGAGGCAGTCCAGGATATGGACCCATGCTGGATTTCTTTCACTTTGATGCAAGCAGAAGTGAGTGAGGTTTATTACTTTTCATTTGTGCTGGGCAGGCCAAGGCTTGAAGGAAAGGTTCCTTCAAAGTCACATTGATAGGGTCAGAGCAGAGCCCAGGGCAGAGCTGTGGCTGTGGTCACACAGACCCTTTTGGATGAGAGTGTCTGGCAGAGACTCCTATTCACTTTGCATTCTTGCCTGGCAATGTATTTCCCTTATTTCCATGTGTCAGCTGCTGCCCAGAGAGCTCAGGGTGACAGACTGCAGCTGGGGTGCTGATGTGGTGGGGGTCAGCCACATGCAGACAGGTGGGGGCTGATGTCCTGCAGCAGTCCTATTGTCCCTGTGCTGCTGCAGCTCTTCTGCCAGGCCAGACCAGGCTGTTGTCATGTTCTCCTTTTTGACAATGATCAAAATCAGAGATGAGGTAAAATATTAATACATATATCAGTAAAGTATATCCTGTGGGACTCTTCTGAAGTGGATGTCCCCTTGAGATCAGCAGTGCTTGGCTAGTAGTAATATTTTATTTATTTATTTTTAATCAAGCACTGACTGTTGTATTCAAAACCAGGTCTGGACTGCAGAACTGGAGTTTCATGGGTGATCACCTGGAGGGCAAGGGCCCAGGCTGCCAGCACGGCTCCAGCCAGCATGCCTTGCTTACACACAGGGCATTTGCCAGAGGCTGGTGAAGGATTCAGGCAGGTGGAGAGTTTGATCCAGTCTGCAAAGTTCACAGAATCACAGGATCCATCAGGTTGGGAAAGACCTTTGAGGTCAAGTCCAGAGGTTTAACTCACCCAACCTCCAAAGCTTTCACTCCTCTTGCTTTGCTCATAGAGCTGCGGCGAGGATGTGTCATGACAAATGAAGGTAAATGACAAAAGGCAGTCCTGTCTTTGGCCAAGCCCTGTGGTCTCAGGCACAGCCAAAGCAGCAGATTAACCAGAGCCACCCTCCCGTGGGCTCCCCTGTGCCCCCCCCCCTCCCCCCGCAGCGCACACCCTGCCCCTCTGCTACCAACTGACACATGACAGCAAAGCTCTCATTTAGCCCTTCAAAAGCTGCTTGCTGAGGTCCGAGATGACGTGAGGGGAGTAAAACCTCGCTAATGCTTAACTCCTGCTGCCGCTCCGGAGCAGCCAGCACCTCGTTAGCGCAGCGCTGCGCTGGCTGCGCAGTGTCCGTTGGCCGCGGCCGGCGCCAGGGGCGTTTGGCTCCACCTAGCGCTGAGGCTGCCTCGACGAGGGGGTCGCAGGGCGGCAGGATGCGTTTGCGGTTCGCACTGCTGCGCTCTCCCCTCAGCTCTCCCCAGACCTCTTGGTCGTGGCTGACACAGCGACCCGCTGCAGAGCTGCGGGGGCGCTCAGCACTTCAGCTTCGGCTTCAGCCCCCTTTAGGAAATTGTCCTCTTCCCGGCGTTCTTCTGCCTCTGGCCAAAGCTACGTTCAAGCTCCTTCTACTGTTTAATGCCCAGGGGAATTCTTAGCCTGAGAAACAAAATGTTTAATTAAGGAAAACTCTCGTGAAAACATTCATGGGAATGCTTTCCTCTGTAGCTCCCGAAGTGCTGGGTAGGAGTTACCCAACTTGCCCCACGACATGGCTGTGAGGAAGAGAAATGTCACACACTGTGGGTTGGGAAACCAAGACAACTACCCCCAAAAACCTTCTGGGTGACTTAAGGGCGTTTGAAGTGAACCCAGGGATGGACTAGCACCAAGGTGAGCGGTTCTTCCAGAGGTCCATCTCTTTCCTGCCTACCCTTCCTGATCATTGATAAACCCCTATACAAAATGCAGGACGCCCATTTTGCACTTCTGCAAGCAGAACCTGGGCCACACAGACAGTTTGGGAAGAGAACGAGTCCCTTTAAAGCCCTGGAGTGGCCTTCAGGCAGCCCAACCAACAGCGCCCAGCCTGGAGGCGCTACTGAAGAGCTACTGCTGAGGCTGAGCTAAGCAGCCTGGCACAGAGAGGAGGTCCTGAGAAACCCAGCATGGATGTCCATGCAAATTCTCTTTTAAACTAAGAGGTAGATGAAAGATCCTGTAAACTTGGTATGTTTCCATGGGGGAGCCATGGTCTTGGTCAGACTTCTGTGAGGTCCCTCTTAGCCCTACAAATGCTGAAATAATCACTAACTGAAGATAATTAAGCCCTAACCTTTATTTTTTTCAAACTTCTTTTTAAGACTACTTTTCAAGACTTCTTTTTAGGGCTTTTGGAACCAGTTCCAAAATCTAAATGTCGGTGGGACAAACACAGATGATTTTGGTGAAAGCTAAGGGAGCAAAGCAAGGAAGTAATGGAGCTCCAGCATGCACTTAGTACTGGTACCAGTTTGGCGTTGCCTCAAGGGAAAACAGGTTTACAGCAGCTGTTAGCATGTTGATGCCTTTCAGCTTTCTCAGCTCCCATCTGCATCCCATCCCAGAGCATCTTAATCTGTTGACATCCATAGGATGCTGAGGGGTGTACAAGTGTGAGACACCCAAGCTGCCTCTCCTGGTGGTAACCAGAGTGGAGGGAGGAAGAGAAGACCTCAGCAGGGAGAACAAATTAAGGCAAACAGATTGTCTGACCTGTGGGAACCTGTCAGACCCTTAAGGGAGTTCCTAAAGTGCAGAAGTGTGGGGAAGTGGTGCACAGGATACTCTCAGAAGAGGTCTGAGAGTGCAAGGAACTCTGACTCTGTCTTGGAAGCAGCACCAATGTGGGACTCCAGGAGATAATATTGTGTCACATTCCTTGGACCTGAGGACTTTCATACTCTCTTCTGTTCATGCTCTCTTCTGTAGTGCTCAACAGCTTCTCCCTTCTTCTGGGGGCTCACCTCAGTTATAAACTCCAGCACTGAGTTCTTGTTGATCTCCAGTTAGTGAGAACAAGGCAGAGCCCATCCATGCTCTGGCTGATGCAACACTACAAGTGCTGCTGGTGTCAGGAAGTGAGAACAGGTTAGAGCTGTCTGCAGAAAGAAGAGAGGCATCAGGACAGCAAAAGCCAGCGGCCAGCATATCATGGACATCCTGCTGCTGTGTGCCACTGCTCCCAGCTGTCCCTCTTGCCATTCTTCTGCAAAAATAAAGTGCTTTGTGCTTAGAGTTTGAAACAGATTTTTGCTGAACTCTTCTATTTTGATGAGAAGATCTCCTAGTCAGTGTTACCTGTGTTGAGATGTGTCATCTCCCCTTGCCGCTGGGGGTAAACAAGAACGTGAACATAACTTTTCCAGTGTGCAAGGGCTGAGTTTAATCTTTATAGTCAAGCCAAGTGGGTTTTTCATACTTCTGCATTTCACAGCTTCACACTGAGGAGCACGCTGCAGAAGCCATTTAGCATCCAAACTGTTGGATGCATTTACAAGACACTGTGGTTTGGAAACGGGCAGACATTGTCACCAGATCTGCATTTCCTGAATCCAGGGATGTTGTCTCTCAGCCAGCTCAGAAATGGTACAAAGCCACTGGAGTGTGTCAGTATTCTTGTCACCTGTTGGCAGTGGGCAGATGGATACAGCGCAGCAGAATGGTGTTGTTTATGATTAGCATTGTTATGCATAGAACAGAACCACAGAACCATTCATGTTGGAAAGGACCCTCGGGATCACCGAGTCCAACCGCTGACCCCTAAACCACATCCCCAAGCACTACATCCAAAGGACCTTTAAAGCCCTCCAGAGATGATGACTCCATCACCTCCTGGTAGCCTGTGCCAGTGCCTGACCACTCTTGCTGAGAAAACATCCTAGTGCCCAGCCTAACCCTGCCCTGCTGCAGCCTGAGGCCATTGCCTCCTGTTCTGTTGCTAATTCCCTGTGAGCAGAGCCCAGCAGCAGCCTCTCCACAACTCCTCTCAGGTAGCTGCAGACAGCAATGAGCTCTGCCCTCAGCCTCCTCTTCTCCAAGCTAACCATCCCCAGCTCCTTCAGTCTCTCCTCATCAGATTTATTCCCCAGCCCTTCCCCAGCTCCCTTGCCCTCCTCTGCTCTCACTCCAGCCCCTCCACAGCTCTCTTGTGTTCAGGTGCCCAAAACTGGACCCAGCTCTCGAGCTGTGGCCTCACCAGTGCCCAGCACAGGGCACAATCCCCTCCCTGCTCCTGCTGGCCACAGCATTTCTGATCCCAGCCAGGATGCCTTTGGCTTTCTTGCCCANTGGAGGGCAAGGGCCCAGGCTGCCAGCACGGCTCCAGCCAGCATGCCTTGCTTACACACAGGGCATTTGCCAGAGGCTGGTGAAGGATTCAGGCAGGTGGAGAGTTTGATCCAGTCTGCAAAGTTCACAGAATCACAGGATCCATCAGGTTGGGAAAGACCTTTGAGGTCAAGTCCAGAGGTTTAACTCACCCAACCTCCAAAGCTTTCACTCCTCTTGCTTTGCTCATAGAGCTGCGGCGAGGATGTGTCATGACAAATGAAGGTAAATGACAAAAGGCAGTCCTGTCTTTGGCCAAGCCCTGTGGTCTCAGGCACAGCCAAAGCAGCAGATTAACCAGAGCCACCCTCCCGTGGGCTCCCCTGTGCCCCCCCCCCTCCCC